>CM029451.1:32033624-32036124 GCA_017140165.1 Eucalyptus shirleyi | reverse complement strand
GGATTAAGTGGAACATAATTGACTAAGTGGTAGAGTCGTGAAAACACCTCTTTCTTCCCTATTTTGGACCTTGAGTCCATGGAACAATATGCTACTATTGAAACACGGAAGAATTGACATCTTAGATCAAAACACTATGTATGGATGGTATGAACTGCCTAAACAAGAATTTTTGAACAGCGAATAACCAGAGCTATTACTCACTACATTAAAAAATTTCCATTAATGAAAGATGTAAATCCATTGGAAAATCAAAACTACGCATGTCGGATGAAATGGTTGTTGCTATTTGCTCCAATAACGAGCCTCCCAATGTTGGGCGGCTCATTACTTCAACTAGTCCCCTTGTTCTTCGAATGGATATCTACTTTTATATCTCTTTTTAAGTTCCTACTTACGGGATTTTTGTGAATCCATACGACTTTTGTTCTTCCATTTCTTTGTTCCGAACCCTTAGAACAATTAGAAAATTACAAAAACGAAACTATTCATTTTGAACAGTAAAGAGCGATTAATCAAGTCCGACAACGGGTTTTCCAACAAGCTTTACAATGAGCAATGTCAAACCAAAATACCCAACAAGCATTAGCTCTCCCTGAAAAGGAGGTGATCCAGCCACACCTTCCAGTACGGCTACCTTCTTACGACTTCACTCCGAGTCACTAGGCATCCCTCTCCTTGCGGTTAAGATAACGACTTCGAGCATGGCCAGCTCCCATCTTATCTATGGAGATTCATCCAAATTTTTTGAATCTGAATGAATATCAATGAAGTGAGTTACAAAAAAATAATGCGGATATATAGAATTTTGATATTCTATATAAAATGGGTTGCCCGGGACTCGAACCCGGAACTAGTCAGTCCGAGAGGATGATCAGCCACGCTAGGACTGAGACACGGCCCAGACTCCTACGAGAGGTAGCAGTGGGGAATTTTTCGCAATGGGCGAAAGCCTGATGGAGCAATGCTGTGTGGAGGTAGAAGGCCCGTGGGTCGTGAACTTCTTTTCTCAGAGAACCTTTTGTCACCACTTTGTGGAAAATCATTAGGTATGAATATGTTAGATACCTGTGACTTGATAAAATTTTGGAAATGATACCTTTATTTTCATGCCTTCCAGCTACTTTATCACCCACTTTGATTTCACGTTTCTGTAAAATATAGACACAAATAGTTTCTGGATTATAATTTGAACCCCCTTTTTTTCTGGATCCATCTCACATCAATAACTCTACCCCTACCACCTATAGGTAGTTTTAGACAAGTTTCCTTTGAAGTGGATACCCGAATGCCAAGTATGGCTTGTAATAATCTATCTTCTAGGGCATACAATGATTCTTTCGCTGTTTGGGGAGTTAATTTACCTACTAAAACATCGCCCGTCTCTACCCAAGATCCCAACATCACAATTCCATTTTTGTCTAAATTACGAAGTAAATGGGCTTCTAGATGCGATATTTCGTTAGTGATCCTTTTGGGTCCTTGGCTTGTCACAAATACTGATAACTCTCGGATAGAGTATTGGAACGGAAAAATCCATTAGATAATGAACTATTGGTTCTAAGCCATCTCTGGCGATGAATCAACAATTCGAAGTGCTTTTCTTGCGTATTCTTGATAAACCAGCGTTTATATATAGATGTAGGGGAATCTGTTTGGGAAGTAAGAAGCCCCTTTGACATCTCTTCATCTATAAAGAATTCTCGATGTGAAAACACAGAGACAAAGGGCTGATCTTTGAATAGGAAAAAGAGTGGATCTACAAGGTCCCAAATGAATTGGTTTATTCGAAAAAAGCCTTGTTCTTTAGAAGATCTATCTCGTGTCTAGTATTGCATGGTTCCAAGATTTCTAGATGGATATGATAGGATATTAGTATGTCCGACACATAATCAAAATGTGAAAAATTTTCCTCTAAAAATGGAAATATGGAATGAATTGCTAGTAATTTATGAGATTTTGCTATTTATTTCCTTTCTAAGAAAGATACTAATCTTAGGGAAAATGGAATTTCCACAATGACTGCAAATCCTTCAGAGATAATTTGAGAATACAAATTCTTGTTTTGCCCAAAAAATTGATTTTGGATAGAATCATTAGCTAAAAAAATTAAAGGATTATGTTGATACATTCAAGTAATTAAGGGCCTATTTGTTTGCATTTCTTTTTTATGTTTTTGAACATTTTTTTTTTGTTTTTTTGTTCCTGGGAACAAAAAAGGAACAGAAACGCGTGTCCTAGAAACAAAAATGGAACAGAAATAAGAAACAACAAATTTATGTTTCTTATTTCTAAAACATATTTGAAGAACAAAAAAGGAACAAAACCGTGTTCTCCTGCGAGCCTTTCCTCCTGCGAGCGTCTCCCCCGTTTTCTTCTTCGGCGCCTCCCACTCTCCGGCACCGATAGCCGCCTCTGTCTCGAGACCATCCGACTTCTCCACCGTCGTCCCGACAGCCGCTGCGAGCGTCTCCACCTGCGAGCATCTCCACCCGGCGCG